>BSBM01000158.1:17115000-17117500 GCA_027924585.1 Larix kaempferi | reverse complement strand
GGAAGTTTCAAAGGCAATTTTGAGGGGTTAAATTTTGCATTTTTCAAAATTGAAGTATTCCAGCTTGATCATATCAGAAAGGCACATCTTTCCATTCATTCAGAAGTTTGAAATTCAAAATTTGAATTTTTAGGGTTTCTCTGACAAATCCTAATCCAGCTCCAGATCCAGTTTCAGCAAATCAAATTGGATTGGGTTAATCCTAGAAGAGAATGAATTGGACACCTACATAAGTGAATAAGTTCCATTTTTAGAGGGAGATGAGGCTAAGGCCTTACATAAGAAGACTACAAGAAATCTCGACAGGTATGACTTGAGGAGATACATGTATGTGTTGAAATCTGTTCATGATTAAGTTTATGATATGTTTGTCTTCATATTATTGAGGTTAGTACAATCTTGATTAATCTTAGAATTGTCTTATCACCCTAGTAAAAGTATGAATGCATGTGAATGATAGAATACATTCATTGATTAGGGTTATGACACTTATGATTGTACTAATGCACTATGATGTTTTCCGCTAACATGAAAGGTACATTAAGAAAGACAAATCAAGTTCTAGATCAAGAACATATGACCATTGCGACATGAAGTCAAAGACTCATCCATGGCCATTATAGAAGCTCTACTTACGAGGTATGTATAATTTGGTTCTACAATGGGTAACTTATGAGTTATGCAGGTTACTAAGCACAATTCATTAAATAGAACAAGAAGACATTGTTTGGGCATGTTAGACATAACTAGAAAACATGATAACCAGGTATGTTTTTCCTATATCAAGTTAGAATCCTACATTGTGTTAGGATCTCTTATATAAGTATATTTGGCATTATTGATAATGATTATTCATGAAGTTATAAGTTTGGGAAATCATGGGTTTATGCATATTATGCTTCTTAGTTTTATTAATGATATGACAAACTAGAAGACTACTATGGTCAAATAAGAATATGCATGAGTAATAGAAGTCCTCCCTGAAACCTTGAATGATAATGCTTGTGATAAATTACCTGTGTGTTAAATGATCATGATCATAGACGTTAAGAGTATTTAGGATCATAATGTTTTGATAGTATTGATATTATACTAATATATGTATGGTATTGTATGAGATCTTGAGGATGACACTAGTGCACACTTAAGCATGCATAGTGATCCAGGATGGATATAAGTTCAAGGATAGATAATAAAGGAAGAAAAGATCAAGAGGGAGCACACTCCAGTAGTTCCCGCAAGGAAGCAAAGATTGAGAGGGAGTCCACCCTACAACTAAACAAAGATAAGTATTTGAATTATCATTTATTATTACTTAAATGATGTTGTTCATTCATGTACATACTTATGTTCCTAGATTTAGGTTGTGTATTATGCATATTAGAATAATTGCATTAATGAATAGTATACTACTAATATGCATGTAATGGGTACGTGGCCTATGGAACTGTACAACATTCCATTGCTACTTATCTAGAATGAAACCTCTTTGCTGACATGTTAGGAGTAGTGCAAACTCTTAACAATGTTCTGGTAGAGATGGAAGGCATCTAGAAAGTTATGGGATATGGATAAATGTTGTATTGAAGCATTGGCTAATTGCATGACTGTATGACATATGTCTTTATGCATAAGAATGTGTTTTTGAAAAATTATGAGAAGTTTCTAATCATGCAATTGAATCTGACTTGTAGGAAATATCGTGTACAATCACCTACAAGGACAACAACATTTGTTCCAGCAATGAAGTTCAATAAAACTATCTATTGAATATATTGAAGAATCGGAAGTTCCCAGGATCCGGGATGAAGTAATGAAAGGATGCCATGATCGAGGAGTACCAGTCGATCGGGAAGAATGATGTTTGGGATGTGGTCCCAAGACCCAAAGGTAAGTTTGTTGTGACTTCCAAGTGGATCTATAAGATCAATCATGTTGCATATGGAAGAATAGAGAAATACAAGGCGAGGTTTGTAGCTCGTGGCTTCTCCTAGAAAGAGGGAATAGACTATGAAGAGACTTTTGCTCCTGTAGCTAGATACACTTCCATCAGAACAGTACTTTCCCTGGCTGCAGTGATGAAGTGAAAGATACACCAAATGGATGTCAAGACAACTTTCTTGAATGGTGTAGTCGAAGAGGAAATGTATGTGGATCAACCACTCGGTTTTGAGATGCATGACAAGGAGTCATATGTGTGCAGATTGAAGAAATCCTTGTATGGCTTGAAGCAAGTTCCTAGGACTTGGTATGGTAGGATGGACAACTTTCTATCAAATTTGGACTTTACCAAGAATAAGGCGGATTCCAACCTTTACTACAAGGTTGAGGAAGTAAATCCAATGAAACTACTGTTGTATGTGGATGACATGTTTGTTACAGGTGAGGATAGATTGATTACAGACACGAAGAGTAAGCTTGCTGCCGAGTTCGAGTTGAAGGACTTGGGGATGATGCATTACTTTCTAGGTATGGAGGTGTGGCAAAGTGCAGATGGAAT